>QRDG01001627.1:928959-940100 GCA_012064385.1 Puccinellia tenuiflora
GGCATTTCTGGCCGTTTTCATAGGCTGGAAAAATTTCTCTAGTTTTTTTTAAGATATTAAACGCATTTTTTCGACGTCGTATGCAAAAGTTATGCCCGTTTTTATATTTTTTACCTACTTTTGGAAAAAAAAGGTCAAAATGTGTATTTTAAAATTTTCCTAACAACTAGACCCTAAACCTTCCCTACATCTAAAAAGATTTTATTTTTTGAATTTTTTTTCATTTTCTTTCACTTGGTGCAAAACTGAAAAGGCGATCCACCGGGGGGGTGCGTGGGGTGAAAAAATGCTGCACAATTCTGTGGCGCGTGGAACCACATGCGCCACAGAAATGTCACTTTCTGTGGTGCATGTGGACCCATGCGCCACAGAATTGTGCAGCCCCTAATCATTGGTGCCAGGCCCACCATATTTCTGTGGCGCATGGGACCAGATTGTAACATCCCAAATTTATAATAAGAATTAACAAGACCCAAAATTCAGAACCAACAAAAACTTTTTGAAATTTCTACACTAATGATTGTGTTTTCCTTTATATTGTTCTGTTTGACCTTGTGTGACTTGTTGTTCATGTTGTTTGACTAGTAAATATTAATCCAAGAATCCAGCCCAAGTAAAATATATTAAACTTGGTGCTCATGTTATGACAAGAGTAGATTCCATATATTCTTTTTCTAATCTCATTTTGGCCAAAGTCTATTTCAATGATGTTTGATTTCAGCAACAAATAAAATACCCTTTAGTTGAGAAAGTAAAAGTATTTCCAAAATTACGTGTTCCCAAAAATATGGAGATCTATATGTTATCTCCTATCTATTGCCAACCATGATATTTTGCATGTATATGCAACTCCCATTTTATAAACTCTATTTCCACTCCATTTGAAAATAACACTAGTGGGAAATATGTAATCCCACATATTTCCATTCTCAAACTTTTTGAAAACAATTAAATTATGAGTTGAGATATTTCTTAAACCTAATCTTGTCATAATTGAGTGTGATCATTTTTTTATAAGATAGTATTGTGAATATGAATTGGTGGTGTGATAATCATGTGTTGAATTATGTAGACTTGGTTGTGATGTGAATATTGCTTGTGATTTATCCATTGTGTGTGTTTGGTTGCTAAATAAGAATAAGAAGAAAATTAAGTGTCACATGGAAATAATAAGGACCTATAATAAAAAGGTCACATAAAATAATAAATATTATTTCACTCCCCCGTTTCTTTACCTAAATGGGATCACCATTTTGGTAACCACTTAAACAAAGTTGAACACCATCACCTACGATTATCACCCCCACAGCAATATGACACTTGCACCTCACCTTTCTTATACCATTAAAAACCTAATAGTGCCATATAGTGGCAAATAGTGCAACATAGCACATCACCCTTTTATTCAAATGCCCTCCCCTAATTCTTCCCTTACTGCCCCAACATGTCCAGACCCCTCCTAGCACTCCCCTACACCTGCTGGGATCACAACCCTAGCCACCAATAACCGAAACCCTAGCCCTAAGGCAGCCATGGCATGGCATGCCACCCCCATGCCCACTTGTCCCAAAACCAGCAGCAAAGCAGCACCCCACCTTGTCCTGCAGCTGCCCCCTGCCACCCTGATGCTCCCCAACTCGAGCCCCTTGCTCCAGGCCCCTCCCCTGGCCGAAACCGCCGGTGCCCTGCCGGCCAGACACGCTGTCAACACCCTGCGGGCATGCGCGTACACGACCCACCCCGGCCAACACACGCCCGACCAGCACGCACCCGACCGCCCCAGCGTGCGCCACTCCACCCCTTGCACGCCCCCGACACGGCCCGTGCCTCCCCCAGCCCGCACGACGCCGCCCCACACTCGCCGTGCACCCGCGGCATGGCCGCGCCTCTCCCTGGCCGGCCACGAACCCGAGCTCCCCGCCTATAAGCACCACCCCGGGCCTCTACCAGCACCACACCACCTCCACCACTCCCTCTCCTTCACCTAGAAGCCGCAGGAGCAGCAGAGGAGGAGCCGGAGCTCCACTCCGAGCTGCACGGCCGCCGGCGCCGTGCTGCCGCTGTGGTGGCTGTCCGACGCCGCCACCGCCACCCAGGAGCTGCCCCGACCACCCTCCCTCAACCCCAAGCCGCCCCGGAGTCCCTCGCCGCCGGCAGGTGCTCCCCGGCCGCCCCCTCTCTCTCCTGGCTCTCAGCTCCGTCGGGAGGAAGGTGATGGCCGTGGGCCGTCGATGTCCAGATCAACGGCTAAGGTTGTTTCCCGCCCGATTCGATTTCTGGAAATCTGCTAAGTGCTGGAACCAGTTTAGAGTAGCCACCTTTGCATGCATTTTCTGAGCAATCTACCCCACCAAAATTTGAAATCTTTGCATGGTTACAAAGAACTAGTTACATAGATTCAAATGAATGTTTTAGTTTTCAAAATAATTAGTTTAGCTTGATGGAAACATGAGGCAAAATAGCTATGTTCAGTCTGTTTCAGACACTTCTGAAAACAGATTACTGCTTAGGCCTTTTGATCCAATCATAAAAATTATTCTAGATTTATTTAGATGTTAGAATTAGCATGTCATGCTAGTATTGTTAGAGTACTGACATGACAAATGGTGTGACCTCAAAATAAAATTTTATACAGAAGATATAATCTGAGGAAATTGGCTATACAATATTTCAGCCACATGAAATAACAGGGATAGCCATTTCCCATACAAGTTTCTATTTTATCCAGAGGCCTAAAAATAGCAAACTAAAATGTTATAGCAAGTACAACATGCCATCTTCACAGAGATGCAAGCCATGATCATGTAGGGTAATTGCCTGATTTAAAATGAAAATGACAAATGTGCTAATTGATAAACTTAAAATAGGTAAATTTCTCTGTCAGAAATTTGATTAGAACTTTGAAATTCAATATCTTGAGATCTAGGAATCTAAAAATAACAAATGAAAATGTTCTGGAAAGCTTATGAAATTATCTAACTAACTAAAATGGTTTCACCCCATTTAGGTTAATAAATAAATAATGATAATCAAAATGCCACAGAAGGTATAAAACCTAAACTTGTTTGTTTCTGATACTCTACTAATCCAAATGAGGTCAAACCAATTTTGTTAGCTCACATTTAAGCAATAATAGTTACCCCTAAAAGGATTTAATTTTTGAATACAATTAACTTGAGTTGTAGCAAAAACAAGAAAACCAACATTCTGGATTAAAACATTTATACAGGGAGTTTAATAACTCAAATTGAATTAAATCCAATTGGGTTGTTTCCTATAAATCAGTAGCTATCTATAGAATTTTAGTTCACATTTTTGTGACCAACATAACAAAAGTTATGTAATTAAACATGAAACCCTTGTTTCTGCCATAAATGTGACACATTTAAATAATGGTTAATTAAATCAAATTGAAATCAAATTGTGTTGCTTTGTGAGTGCAATAGCTATGTGTGATGCTTTAGAGTTGTTGTGATGCTTGATTGAGTAGTTTAGTAATGGTATATATTGCTTGTTTATGTTGATGATTAGATTATTTGGTGTGATTAATATAATTGCCTTGCTTGTTAAACTTGGTTATATTCAAGTTGAGTGCTAGCTTGAGTGTCTAGTAATATTTCTACCTTAGATTGGTGAGATATTTTGAATTATAGAGATTACTTGATAGCTTAACTTTTGTCTGAAGTATTTCCTGTTTAAATAAAAATGCTTAATCACAACTTTAACCATATTTTTATAAACATGAGTAGTGAGGTGACTGCCAAACTTGTTTGTTAACTAATAGTTTTCCATCATGATTGTTGTTTGTTAGTAATTGCTTGATGATTGTTGTTGGAGTGTCCTACTGTGTGTTGATTGTGTTCTTTCCTTTTTGCGACGCTAGATATAAACGCTACCGGAGTGATCCTTGGGAAGGATTTATTGGAGAAGAATCAGAAGTTATTTCTTTGATCAGTAAGGAGAAGTCCAGGGACATTATGCTGAAAACAGGCAAGCTACTTCGCTGAGCTTGCATTTACATACCTCTAATTTACTCACATGCAAGTTCCTAAAGTAGTGGTATTGATTTTCTGAAAAGCCTTTTCACAAAGGATATGAAAACTGCTTCACCCTATGTAGAATGTAGAGTAGACACCTAAAACTATAGGATGGGAAAAATATGATTTATTCCAAACTCCTTTTTAAAGTACCTAGTTGATGATGAAATGCCGAGTTATCGGTGTTAAAGTGGAAAAGTGATAAAGGGAGTTGTTTATGAAAAAATGCACATTGTGTCTTAGTACCATGACGACCAGCCGATAACCTGTGCGACCACATCTACCCAAATATGGGAACGGGCGTAGTCATATAGTTTGCTCGTGTTAGTACTGGATACCTCATCGACGGAGATGACTCCGTTATGCATGAGGGGATGGTCATGGCGACCTAACCCCTGACCTGGGTCCCGGCAATCTGAGGGATTGAGGGATTGAAGAGCTTCGCGCCCGCCGGGCAAAACTACGAGTCCTTACATCTAGGTTCCTCGACGGGGATCCTGTACTAGGTGTTGAAGGAATGGTGAAATCGTAAGGGCAGGGTCCTATACTAGCATGAGCAAAGGAAAGGCTATGGCCGGTGGCTCAACTTCGCATACACCTTGTATGGCGGGACGTGGCAGACACGATGAGCTACCGGATGGGTGTGGGAAAAGCGTGCTACCTCTGCAGAGGGTAAAAACTATTCGAATAGCCGAGTCCTCGGATATGGACAGTTGGGAGGCTGTACTAGACTATGTGCAAGTTTTGGAAAAAGGTTTGAGATTTGAAAGAGAAAATGATGTGAAGGATGTTTTATGCAACTATGCCAATGTGCTGGTACGAGTTGTTGGAAATAATTGGACCATGATGAGACATGGTCGGGAAAAAGGAGGAGTTTTGGATAAATAAGCAAAATGGTGATTTTTCGGGAAAAACGTTTTTAAAAAGGGACTTCTTACTTTTTTTTAACAAACATCTATTTTCGGGAAAAACACTTTTAAAAAGAAACTCTTTACAAAGACAATTTTATGGGAAAAAGATCTAAAAGCCTTCTTTTCTTTTCCAACAAAGGCTATAGATGTTTTCGAAAAATATACAAGGGTCACGAAAAGCTATAAAATTCTTCTTGCCTTTTTCAAATAAAGTTATAGAGTTTTCAAACACAGTTTTATTAAACAAAAGTCTATCCTTCTCTTTTCAACAAAGATATAGAGGTCTTTTTCAACAGAGATATAGAGATAGAGTAATAACTAAAAGTGCTATAGGAAACAACTTAAAACTGGTGCATACTCAGTAGAGGAGTAGTTTGCGAGTACAATTCCCATTGTACTCATAATGGTTTCGTCCCTGGCTATTGTCTTAGCCAGATTTTAAGGAAGAGCATCTTGAAGAAGGAGACGGAATTGACGTCAATGCGAACTAGGGCGCTTCCCAGTCAGTTGCCTGTAGGGTTAAGGCGAATGACTTGGGCTCCACGCTGTATGGTGATTTCCGCTTCAAGTACCTATTGAAGATTATGACTTCAATAAAGTAAGTATATTCCTTCGGTAATTATGGATGTTCCTTGATTACCAGTTTGATTGTGCTCAGCGACACACTGATCATGGGATCGCTGATGTAGGCACAAGGGTATTTCGGACGGCTAGTCCGGGGTCCCCACAGACTTGGTATCAGAGCAATCCTGACTGTAGGAGACCTTAGTTAGCATGGACGTTAGTTAGGAAAGCAAATATTTTTGATAAAAGTATATTACTACCAAAATATATTTTATCTAGAGAAGTCCGAAAATGGATTCGCTCTTCTCATCTCCTCAAATATTTCAAGCATCTTACCCCTCTATTTTAAGAGTTTCCAAGGAATCTTCTGTTATCTTACCCCTTCAAAACCAAGAGTATACCTGACGATGAACCCAAGTGAGACCTAATCAGTTAGCACCCATAAGGAAGAAGCTTCCATCACAAATACTCAACCTTCAACCTCAAGGTGGTTGATTTGCAAATGCCAAGATCGTCAATGTCAACAAAGCAAGAGACCTTCGAAGACCTCAGCTCAACATCAACAATTCTACTCAAGTTGCAACCTCGACGACCTCAATTTCTCCAGTGGAAGACTAAGGCGATAAAATGAAGACTTCACCAGCAATGTTCGACAAAAACCCCTAGGAAAAACTCATGATAGGAACTTTGGTTACCCCGACTACCACGAGTATTAGGCGTCCGTTGGTACTAGACGTACCTTTTGTGCACCTTGCTTGGGTGTAATATGCTTGTGTGTTGTTTGCAAGTTCTCCGTGTGTGTGTTGTTTTCTTGTGTGTTCACTATCACGCCTTGTCGGCAGCACAAAGTAATCTCAACTTCTCTTCTTTAACTCTTCCCATAGTTGTACCTTGTTGCGGATGTAAACCGCCAAGGAAAATCTTTCTAAACTAATTTCCCTCTCATCTCAAGATCTGACAGTTCCGCAAGATACAAAAGACCACCGATCCTTAGCCAAATAGCCGAAAAGTTTCGTAACCTAACCGGCAAGTCAGACAATGGACTTCATGCACCATCTGGAGCAAGTGCGTCAAGATCTTGAAGGAAACTGCAATTGCACGCCAACCTCGTGAAGACATGAGCCCCACCTCACAAAATTAACCTGTGAGATTACAAGAATACCACACCAACTTATCGTATCTAGCTTTAGGTTAACGTCTGACTCAAGTCCACGATGGTACCAACTAATCTTCTAGGACCACAAACCTTCACCTGAAACGAGGACCTAGCAGACTCATTTAGAATGGGTAAATAGAGGAACTGAAGGAGTACATAAGAGTTGCTATGAAGATTCGAGCTCAGAGACCGACGTTAATGATGGGTTTCAAAGAGGATCATGTACCTACCCGCCT
The DNA here is from genome assembly GCA_012064385.1 of Puccinellia tenuiflora. Lineage (NCBI taxonomy): Eukaryota > Viridiplantae > Streptophyta > Magnoliopsida > Poales > Poaceae > Puccinellia > Puccinellia tenuiflora. The sequence continues at coordinate 935,864 of QRDG01001627.1, forward strand.
GAAGAGCAGTTAGTGGCACCTTAATCCCTTGCGCTAGCCTTGCTAGGTTTGACCCACCCAAATTTGTCCCGTGAAATAAAACCAAAGAAAAAACCTCGACTAACTCCTACCGATCACGACAAACTTGGGAAAAATGGATGAGAACCCTAGCCTGCTGCTGATTTTCTGAAGATTATATGAAGCTTCAAGCACAAGACTCATCCAAGGGAGATCGCCACCACCAACCGAAGGAAACCAACTTTAAAGATCGTCAACATGAAGTTACCCCAGGAAAAAGGACGCCATCGACGTCATCTGCGAACAAAAAAAAAAAAATCTTAGTCAACACAGCTCAACTAGTCAAAACAAGAAAGACAAAGGTACATGTTTGGAAAAACAACTGGTGTGAAGATTCTTCACTAATTTTTCTAAGTCCATTAAGCCGTGACTTTTGAACAAACTTACCAAATTCTAGACTAACATCTAACCCCAGTTGTGACCGGTACTAACTGGCCTTATCTAACCACAAGTTTTGAAAAAAAAGAGAGTGATATAGAAAGAATCACATATAGTTGGTAGTGAGAAGATCGCCATCATCAAGGCCGAAGTCGATCAACACTGAAGACCATCTGCGCGGAATTGAACCAGGAAGCAAGCACCATCAACGTTACCTATCTAGCAATCATCCTTTTCAACTGGCCTCGACCAATCACACCGAAGGAGGATTCAAGAAAGCACGAGCATCGACTGTTGACATGAAGCTCTTTCTCTAACTTTTAAGGATTAACTGAGAACGCGACCCTTGTACCCTCGTCGAACTAGCAGACCAAACCACTACCTTAGGATCCTTGTACTGACTTTTAGATTCATCTGGAAGCTCGATAATCTAGACTGTACTTCTTAAGATTCTTACCAACGCTTCATGAAGCTCAAGAACCAAGGAAGTCAGCAATGAAGTTCCTCCTTTACTCAGCTAAGAAGGACAAGCATGAAGACAATAACCAATGGAATACTCAGAAGAATCAAACGACGTAAGCACCTGCTGTGGACAACATCAACCACCAAGTCAAGTCCAGACGAACTTAGACGTTTATAACATCCTTTTTCTAATTAGAAACCGAGAGAGTTGAGTACGCAGACTCGACGCATCCTGAAAACCACGCGTCCCCATCTGCGACCCTCATAAGGAGAAAATAGTACGAAGTGATATCTGCACTAACCCCAAGCACCAAGGAGTGACAACCGAGACGAAGATTGTCAAGCTACTCAAGAAGAACAATGCCTCCAAGTCAACTCCAGCTGCAAACTTCAGCAAGACCGATTAAAAACCCCTTTTAAGGGGGGAAGACCTGCAATAGGTATACAAGAACGTGGTAATAATTAGTTCCTTGCGCCTCAGCCTCGTAGAAACTGGAAACAGCTAACCAAGACTATCCATCAGCATCGATCGTCAAGTCAACCCTATCATCCAGGATCTGAACCCATCAGAGAAAATTATCGACAAGGAACGACCTCGCAACATCAATTTGTCAAGATCTCACCTGGCGACCTCACTGAAGAAGCAACGACCTCGAAGTATAGACATCCCAAAACCGTGCCCTCGTACTCCCCTGTACCCCGGGCAAATCTCGGGACGAGATTTATTTTAAGGGGGGAAGGATTTGTAACATCCCAAATTTATAATAAGAATTAACAAGACCCAAAATTCAGAACCAACAAAAACTTTTTGAAATTTCTACACTAATGATTGTGTTTTCCTTTATATTGTTCTGTTTGACCTTGTGTGACTTGTTGTTTATGTTGTTTGACTAGTAAATATTAATCAAGAATCCAGCCCAAGTAAAATATATTAAACTTGGTGCTCATGTTATGACAAGAGTAGATTCCATATATCTTTTTCTAATCTTATTTTGGCCAAAGTCTATTTCAATGATGTTTGATTTCAGCAACAAATAAAATACCCTTTAGTTGAGAAAGTAAAAGTATTTCCAAAATTATGTGTTCCCAAAAATATGGAGATCTATATGTTATCTCCTATCTATGCCAACCATGATATTTTGCATGTATATGCAACTCCCATTTTATAAACCTCTGATTTCCACTCCATTTGAAAACAACACTAGTGGGAAATATATTACCCCACATATTCCATTTCTCAACCTTTTTGAAAACAATTAAATTATGAGTTGAGATATTTCTTAAACCTCATCTTGTCATAATTGAGTGTGATCATTTTTTTATAAGATAGTATTGTGAATTATGGAATTGGTGGTGTGATTAATTCATGTGGTTTGAATTATGTAGACTTGGTTGTGATGTGAATATTGCTTGTGATTTATCCATTGTTGTGTGTTTGGTTGCTAAATAAGAATAGAAGAAAATTAAGTGTCACATGAAATAATAAGACCTATAATAAAAAGGTCACATAAAATAATAAATATTATTTCACTCCCACGTTTTCTTTTACCTAAAATGGGATCACCATTTTTGGTAACCACTTAAACAAAGTTGAACACCATCACCTACGCTTATCACCCACAGCAATATGCACACTTGCACCTCACCTTTTCTTATACCATTAAAAACCTAATAGTGCCATATAGTGGCAAATAGTGCAACATAGCACCATCACCCTTTTATTCAAATGCCACTCCCCTACTTGCTCCCTTACTGCCCCAACATGTCCAGCACCCTCCTAGCACTCCCCTACACCTGCTGGACACAACCCTAGCCACCCCATACCCGAAACCCTAGCCCTAAGGCAGCCATGGCATGGCATGCCACCCCATGCCCACTTGTCCCAAACCAGCAGCAAAGCAGCACCCCACCTTGTCCTGCAGCTGCCCCCTGCCACCCTGATGCTCCCCAACTCGAGCCCCTTGCTCCAGGCCCCTCCCCTGCCGAAACCGCCGGTGCCCTGCCGGCCAGACACGCTGTCAAACCACCTGCGGGCATGCGCGTACCACGACCACCCCGGCCAACACGCCCGACCAGCACGCACCCGACCGCCCCAGCGTGCGCCACTCCACCCCTTGCACGCCCCCGACACGGCCCGTGCCTCCCCCAGCCCGCACGACGCCGCCCCACACTCGCCCGTGCCACCCGCGGCATGGCCGCGCCTCTCCCTGGCCGGCCACGAACCCGAGCTCCCCCGCCTATATAAGCACCACCCCGGGCCTCTACCAGCACCACACCACCTCCACCACTCCCCTCCTTCACCTAGAAGCCGCAGGAGCAGCAGAGGAGGAGCCGGAGCTCCACTCCGAGCTGCACGGCCGCCGGCGCCGTGCTGCCGCTGTGGTGGCTCTCCGACGCCGCCACCGCCGCCCAGGAGCTGCCCCGACCACCCTCCCTCAACCCCAAGCCGCCCCGGAGTCCCTCGCCGCCGGCAGGTGCCTCCCCGGCCACCCCCTCTCTCTCCTGGCTCTCAGCTCCGTCGGGAGGAAGGTGATGGCCGTGGGCCGTCGATGTCCAGATCAACGGCTAAGGTTGTTTTCCCGCCCGATTCGATTTCTGGAAAATCTGCTAAGTGCTGGAACCAGTTTAGAGTAGCCCTTTGCATGCTTTTCTGAGAAATCTACCCACCAAAATTTGAATCTTTGCATGGTTACAAAGAACTAGTTACATAGATTCAAATGAATGTTTTAGTTTTCAAAAATAATTAGTTTAGCTTGATGGAAACTGAGGCAAAATAGCTATGTTCAGTCTGTTTTCAGAAACTTCTGAAAACAGATTACTGCTTAGGCCTTTTGATCCAATCATAAAAATTATTCTAGATTTATTTAGATGTTAGCATTAGCATGTCATGCTAGTATTGTTAGAGTACTGACATGACCAAATGGTGTGACCTCAAAATAAAATTTTATACAGAAGATATAATCTGAGGAAATTGGCTATACAATATTTCAGCCACATGAAATAACAGGGATAGCCATTTCCCATACAAGTTTCTATTTTATCCAGAGGCCTAAAAATAGCAAACTAAAATGTTATAGCAAGTACAACATGCCATCTTCACAGAGATGCAAGCCATGATCATGTAGGGTAATTGCCTGATTTAAAATGAAAATGACAAATGTGCTAATTGATAAACTTAAAATAGGTAAATTTCTCTGTCAGAAATTTGATTAGAACTTGAAATTCAATATCTTGAGATCTAGGAATCTAAAAATAACAAATGAAAATGTTCTGGAAATCTTATGAAATTATCTAACTAACTAAATGGTTTCACCCCATTAAGGTTAATAAATAAATAATG